>CANUEP010183071.1:0-47307 GCA_947857235.1 Jatropha podagrica | reverse complement strand
CCCCCCCCCCCCCCCCCCCCCCCCCCCCCCCCCCCCCCCCCCCCCCCCCAAACAGAGAAAACCTGAGCACGCAATAAAAGAGCATCAAGCAATGCAGAAAAAACAGAAAAAAACACATCTTCCACATGCTTCCCATTTTTTGAACTCTCTGTATCAGGGTTGAGAATATAGCTTGCAAGTGTACACCTGGAAAAGACAAGTTAAGGAAGCCATCATTATAGTGCTTTTGTCAAGAACCAAATAAACCTTTAAAACAACCACTTCCACACCACCCAGGATAAACCTTGATAGCAGTACAACCAAATCCCAGAACTGCCTAGTGTAAAAAAGGTTTTGGTTTCAGTATCATTAGAATTATTGAAAAGCATTCCATTAACATTCCAAATACAAACTTTCTTAATCTATTCTCTGTTCAAGTGTTTGTTTGTTCGTATTGTACTCTTGCTTCTAATCAAGATAGTATCAGCCAGACAACTAAAAACTAAAAAGATTGAAAATGAGATGCCTATCACAACTTCTGCAATGAATAAATGCTAGGACTCAAATGATTCCTCACGAACAAGACTATAATTCTCCTTGATTTGACCCTCATTTTCCTTTTTTCTATTTTATTTATAGCACAAACTTGTGGACATTCATCCAAAATATCCCATCCTGAGGACCAAGATTCGCTATCAAATCTCTATCCGCCAATGTAAACCACCATATTTCCAGCAATAGGTTGTTTCAAATAAAAAGAAAACTGGGTTATATTCCCTCTAATTCACAATTTTGAAACAATTTAGACTATGCTTATGTGATGTTCATTATTGATGTTTGCGAGCCAGTACTCTATAGTCAACTGATATGTTTATTTTCTTATACTGCAATTATAAGAAGAACCCATAGCCTTGGCACATAGACCATCAGATCTTCGTTTATTATCCTCATCAATAATTTGCAGCCACGGGTGCAAGCCTACTGTAATTTATATTGCTTCACAAAAAAGGCTTGAGAACAAAAGATACAACAGATTAATGTTTTTAAACAGGTACAGTTGGACAGCAATAAAATTATTAATCAATGATTAGCTTTGTTATGGACACAATTCAGAGTTGGTCTAGAATTGCATTGCAATAGGAGCCCCTAAGACATAGCTCAATTAATTCTAGAGTCAGAATGCAATCTAAAGAGCAATCTTTAGACATTTTGATTAAATGGCTTCACACGGCAATAAAACACAGGAATAAATGCTAAAGTAATTACATGTGTGGGTGTGTGTGGTTTGCCTATGACAAGAACTGCCAGGTAAATATTGAATAAATAAGAATACCAAAACTGCAATGTTGAGTCTGCAATCTCCCAGTCTTCACTTGGAAATGCTACACAGCTGCCAAAATTTGAAAATAATTAGGCATAACATAGAGCACATATGAGACACCAATCAACAAACACTGTACTCCAAGGCTCCTAATCTTGAGTATATTAATGCATGCTTTCCAAATCAGAAACTTAAATGAATTTAACGAATTTCTTTTTTAAATTTGAAGATTGATATAACACCTCAGTAGTGAATCCGCCAGAGCAAGTGCCTCGACACTTGCCTCCACAATCAGAGATGGTGCCTAGAGTACATTAAAAATGCAATAAAGCTAATAAGGAAAAGGTCGGGTACAGAATCAGGAACAGAAACTCATTGATGAAATCAGAAAAGAAAAAAGAATACTTACAGCCTGTCCAATTTCAGACATCAAGCATGCAAGACCACTGATTATCTTCTCATCTCCAGTATTGAGAGCAGGTAGGAGAAGTACCTCTTTAAGAAAATGTACTCTGCATAACAAAACCTGGGGTAGACCCTGCAAAAGCATGCTTAATTAGAACATCATAAAAAAGTATCATGGAAAATCATTATGAAGTTTCTAGAAAGCTAAACACTAAGCATAATAATCGAAACACAGACTTCTTCTTCATGATAACAATAATGTACACATGTACTACATGCACATGAATGTCAAAAAATCAAAGGTGTACTGATAAGGGATACTACCATATGGCATTGGCCTACCTCATGTCGACTTGCAAGTTCAACAAGCACTTCAATCGCCAAATCAAATGAAGATAAAACCTATGAGCAGCAATGCAAAAACTTTTCCCGCATGAGTGCTATTAATTTCACACATTTTCAAGTTAAAGATCACTGCAATTATGTACCTGCAAAGAATTGAATACAAAATTAAGAAGTGGATGTGTTGGCAGTGAGCCTTTAGGAATTTCTGAGAAGCACCCAGCTCGTGCCTGCATGAAAGAATCAGAATTACAATAAAACTAATTAAGTATAATGATGATTTCTTAAGGAATCCTTGCTTGATAGAATTTGAAATTATTGATACAACTTTCAACTATGATCTTACCCAACTCAGCAAGCATCGGAGAACTTTTCTGTTCCTCTCATGCAGTTGAATACCACCATCATATGTTTTCTGAGATTGCTCCAGGAGGAACTCAAGCACCGTAGGAGTATGTGAAAGAAGCTGAATTGATTATGTTAGATACAAGAACAAATAAGTGGGGAGATGCAAAGCTTAAATGCAACATATAGTGAAATGCAGGTACTATTAAAAAGGACGAACAAAAACCTCTTGGCCATACTGGCTTCTATGGGCTGGACTAATGTTACCATCAGCATTTTGAGTGTCAACAACTTCTTCTGGGAGAACAGTAAGCATCTCCAGAACAGCCATATTACCATCATCCTGGTTCTGCAGAGTCCGAAGGCTGTAAAAGAGCTGCTCAATAGGTTTTCCATGCTCAACAGCACGTAGTATAAGGGCAGCAAGTGCAAGACAAATTTGAGTCAAAAGCTGTCATTGAGATAGCAAAAGACCTCATAAAAAACAAGCTCCAGTGCACTTCATATGTGAAGCACTAATTAAAAAAACACATCATCGTATTCTAACATCTAATCCAGTTATTCATATAGCCTGCACATATCATTTCTTCCAAGCTGTGGAGCACCAACAGTGTTCTATTTGGAAGGGAAAAATTGAAGCACCTGGGGAGGGCCTGAACTAAATCTTTTGGCAGCCACGAGAAGAGCATTTAATAAAGCATCTTTGACTCCTAACTGCAAATAACATCCTTCACTCTGGATCTGCATTGTGAAACAATGTCTAAATGAAGTGTCATCATGCCATAAATATTTATAAAGTTGAAAGATGAAAACAGAAGAATTTGCTACAGTTAAACAGAAAACTCCTTAAAAAAAACAAAAACAAAAATCACGTTGTCTGATGCACATGTAAAATATAAAATCCAAGCATCAAGTTTTTACAGGCTGCTAGCTACCGTGCAAGTCTGACATTAAAGTTCAGACGAGTTATCTGATATATGCACCAATGAATTCATCTTCAGATGTTTGAGTTGGCCAGGTAACATTTAGTGAGAAACAACTAAATATACTCCACAGCAGCAGATATTTAGAGGAAACAAATCTCTCACACAATACAATTTGTGAATACAAAGCACAAAAATTACACCACAAAAGTTGCAACTATCCAAGGTTCAGCTGATAGCCAACCAATTTGAATATATGACATTTGTTAACCACAAAAGGATTCACATATAAGTAAACATCTATCCAGGTTGCACCCATCTAAGATTCACTAATAATAATCCAATTTGAATAGCCATATTCTCATTTCATAAAAGGACAGGTTACCAAACCTCAGTCTCGAGTGATTCCTATGTTTAGTTAATTTATATTTCATTCAATCTAACTCCCAATTCTCTCATTTCCTCTTATCTTACTGAACTGTTTAGAATTGTGTTTGTAGTGCTTATACTCCAATAATTAAATTAAGTACATCTTTGAAATTGATCACCTTAATAAAATCTTTATAAAAAAAATGATGTCCAGCCTGCGAATGGTTATAAGGTGTTGTTTGCATCACAATTACATGGCCCTTTAAGCCTTTATTCACTTTACCAGGTCCAATTTATAGAATAAAATGTCATTATGTACAAAAAAAGGAAAACAAAAGCATATCGACTGAGTCTCAGTTCAGAAGAACAATGCTCATGTCCAACTGATAAGCTTCCACAATTCCTTCTTTGAGAGAGGTAACCATTCAGTAGGAACATTCTTATTTCATTTATTAACATCGTTAGAATACGAGGATATGGAAGCGAAATTCGATGGTTTCAGTTAAAGTAGTGTCAAATTAGTGCAGAAATCCACCGACATTTTATATACCGATTACCAATTTTGCCACAGGCAATTGGAAACTACACGATATACTAGTGCAAAAATACCTTAAAAGAGTAAAGTAAAGCTACGCTCAAACCCATAAACACATTTACAGTTAAGGAATAGAAATGCAATCCTCATAAACCTAAAAACACATTTACAGTGCAAAAAATTAAAAAGAAACAGAAAATAAAAGCAGAAGAAGAAGAAGAAGAAGAAGAAGAAGAAGAACCTTTCGCTTAAGAATCTGTGCCGCAAAAAACTCGACTTCGAAATCGGAGAAAAAAGGCTGGTGATGGAGATGAAGCTGATCGGAAGTTAGAATAGAAGTGGCAACTTCCCAAGCAGCGTCCGTTTGCTGGAACTGAACCAACCATTGATTAGCAGCCACGCGGTTACAGGACTGAGTGTCGTGATTGAGGACATGAACAGCTTGGGCTACCTTGATTTGCAAGTCCATTTAAATTGTTTTTTCTTGTCTTTCCTTTTAAAGAAAAAATAAAAATTTATATATATATTTAATGAAAATCAATCATCCAGAGAAGGACGCCTGTAATTCGCTCAGGAAGCTTGGGCCTGACGCTGATTGATGATTTCGCTCTCTTCGCAAACACCTTGCGCTTTCATCGAACGGCTATTCGTTGCGAAGGTGGTTGCTGCCTGCTATATTCGGTTGATTTTTCGGGAGGCCCTTTTTTTTTTTTTTTTTTTTCGGCCTTTTTGCCTTTTTTTAGTAGAGAGAAAAGCGTGACGCCGTGTGGCTATCCGCAAGTAGTTAGTGTCACCGTCCGTGGCGGATAGCGTCTATTTTCGGATTTCGCTCCACTCAAGTTGAACTCATGGATCGGCCGCTCTTAATCGGGTGATAACATTTTTGCCCATTCCAGCCCAAATCTAAAAAAGATTATACATAGTCCCATAAATTTTATCGTACTTTTATTTGTACGGATGGCAAAATGACCTGCTCCACCGTCATCCGACTTGCCCCGCCCTGGATGGAGCGGTTTTTCTCAATAATTTGATATCTTATCTGAAAATCGATCCACCCCGAATATGAATATGAATATGAATATTAATATTATATATGTACATATAAATTTTTAGAGATGCGATAAGCTGAGCGGGAATGGAGAATTTTTTTTTTTTTTTTTTAACGGGGGAAATTGGGATGGAGTCTTTTTAACCCGTCGGGTTTCGAGGCAAGGATGGGGCAACTTATACAATGACGCTGCGGGGTCGAGATGGGCAATGGCCCATCCCTAACCACACCGTTGCCATCTCTACAAAATATTATACTATTTCTTTTTTTTTTTTTAATGAATAATGTTTAGAGTTCATTATTTTACATTTATTTAATTTACTTTTTTTTCCAATTAACATATTAGTCCATTAACATATATATATATATATATATATATATATATATATATATATATATATATATTTATATATTAACTAATATATATCAAATTAAGATTTAACCTTTAATTTTCTACTTAAATATTAACCAATTGCCTTCATTATTAATAGATAATAGAATAATAAACTTAATCTATCTATCTATATCATTATATCATTATATATTGTATATATACATATATAAAGGAGAATCAATAGACTTTTTTAGTTGCTGAAGTGACACAATATTTAAAGAGTAAAACTCTCTAAAATTTTAGCATTCCATTTTTACATGCTTTATAAAATTTTACTTTTTAAATATTTGAAATTCAATTATTTTCTTTTAATATTTCTACATGCAATTTAATTACTCCTTTTTAAATTAATTTTTTAAATTTTAAATTTAATAACCACTATTACACTTTTCTCTAATGTTTTAATTTCAATTTATTATTTAATTTTTATAAAGTGAAAAGACTGTCTTATGAATTATAACTTTTCTTTATTTGAACCACATGTATTTGTCTTTTTTTGTGTTCTTCTTATGAAATGAGATGAAAAATTGTTGTGAGTATTGATATTTGGCACATGACCTTTCACTCTAATAAATTGTGCATCAGTTCTATAACCATTTAAGCAAATTTTTAATTTAATTTTAAGGTTGAATTTAATACTTAAGAATGTTTATAAGTGGTTGAATAATTTTTTATAAGATTTTTTATATTTTTATTAAAGGTCTATCCAATTCTTTCCCTGTACCAAAGCTTAGGAACGAAAATCTACATTTCATTTCAAAAATTTTTTATTCAAATTGCAAATTCTAAATTAATCAATTTCATTCAATTTATTTTTATTTTCATGATTTGGCCCAAAATAATAGCAAGGGCTATTTGCATAATTAGAAAAATACGAGCCGCCGGCATCCGCCTGAATTCTTTGACCATACACGTGTTCTTTCTATATACTCTCTTCTCCAAATACAAAGAAGGTGAACACTGAACAGGGAAGGAGCGAGATAAAAGTGACGCTCGCAGCTGTGGTAAGCTAAGACTTCAATGGCTTCGCAGTCAGTGTTTTTATTCTCATCGGCAGTAAAATCACCATATTCTTCGTCGCCGAGCAAAATCTCATCGTCGATTGCTCTTCCACTTGTCAATTCTCGATCTCGTTTCCTCTCCTTCCCTCCCCAAACGACTGGCGCCGGTAACCTAGCTTTTAGAGTCAAGTCCAACTCCACTAGAACCTCCTCCATTCGCTGTGGTATTTATCTATCTCTTCCTGTAAATATTTTTTTTCTCTTGTTTATCAAAATTGAATCAGATCCACTAGTAATGAAAATGAAATTATTCTTTAATTTTTTTTAATTTATTGAATTTATTT
Organism: Jatropha podagrica; assembly: GCA_947857235.1. Taxonomy (NCBI): domain Eukaryota; kingdom Viridiplantae; phylum Streptophyta; class Magnoliopsida; order Malpighiales; family Euphorbiaceae; genus Jatropha; species Jatropha podagrica. The sequence continues at coordinate 40,301 of CANUEP010183071.1, read as the reverse complement.
TTACAGAAAAATTGGGGAAGAACAAATTATTATGTTCTTTTTATGTAGTTTTGCTGAGAATCTATGGTTAATAAAAGAAATGACACTGGGTTTTTTTTTGTTTATTTCTTTGTATAAAAAAAACAGAAAAAAGAAAGGTTGTACAATTTTTTTCTGTTTGATGAGAATTTATGGTTACAGCTTTATCTCCTGAGCTGAAGAGTACGTTGGATAAAGTCGTGACATCGCAAAAAGTTGTTCTTTTCATGAAGGGAACTAAGGAGTTTCCTCAGTGTGGATTTTCGAACACTGTAGTGCAAATTTTGAATTCATTGAATGTTCCTTATGAAACAATTAACATATTGGAGAATGAAGTTCTGCGTCAAGGACTGAAGGAGTATTCTAGTTGGCCTACCTTTCCTCAACTTTATATAGATGGGGAATTTTTTGGTGGTTGTGATATCACTGTTGGTAAGTTCAGTTTAGTCGCAATTTTAATCTCTCTAGTATTTGTTAATCCTATTTGGAATTTTGCCTTGTAAATTTGTGTTTGTATTGTTGTATAGTTTGCTTCCTTTGTGCAGACATAATAGTTGAAGGTTTTATATGAGAAGATGTTAACCTGTTGGTTCTGTGTGGTTATTTAGAATTTAGATCATCGCTGACCATGAATGCATCCGCTATTTTTTGCTGACATTGATTCCATTGCTAAAGAGAACTTTGTGCATTATGGAGAATTTCAGTGTGTTTTGCTTAAGTGTTAACAGGGTATATTTTGTATCTAGTTCTAGTATATGGTTGTGCAGTGCAGGCTAGCAATACACCAGGACATGCTGTGTTCATTCTTTGACTTCATATTCTGTCCTGTCTTGAATGTTGTAGGTAGAAAACAGACTCTTTTGGTCTAGATGACAGCATTTCTTTTCGTGTGTGTGTATAATGAGAATACTTTGAATTGTAAGCGACCATGATGATGGTTTAGGATTTGCATGCGGCTCATATGCACAATAACTTGCAGTAGCTTATTGTGTTGAAGTTGTCATCCCAATTTTGGGCCTGGCATCGTAAACAAGCATATTATGGTGGTTTAATCAAATTACTATGTGACTGGTGACTTGATCTTGATCATCCTCTATATTTCATGCATTCAAATTTGTCTGCAATTAATGGAAATTTTGTACAATGATTTGCATGTTTATAAGTATGTTTGTAATTGTATGGAGAGAGAAAGCAAACAATAGCTCTGTACCTTGAATTTTCCTTGCAGCTGCAAATGTGAAAAGCAGTATCAATTGCAGGAAATTAGAATCTTTTAAAAAAAAAAAAATTGCAGGAAATTAGAGAGAACTTTCAGTTCAGCGGAGAGTCACTTGCTCTCCTTTTGCGAGGGAGAGGACACAAAAAATTATGGACCAGATGGTCCAGCCTAGCTATATAAGATTTCTGAACACATTAATTTAGACATATTTATGGGCAAAGTATATGGCTATAAATCATAATGCCCTAACTGATGGCTCATCTTTTGACTTATTCATCACAAATGTATCTTCTTGAGAGGTTCATTAAAGAAGGTGCTTCATATATGCATGAAGCATGACGTTGCATTGCATCTAAAAGATTTGATATAGAATGGTGGGATGTCATGTGAGTAACATTAAATTGTGGACCTAATATGCATTCTAAGAAGTGACAAAGCATTGATGTTATATGGATACGTGGTGTTCACAATAAAGGTGCTAATTCACATCAAATGTAGTCATGTCAGCCTCTCTCTTTTTTTAGCTTGCCTTTTCTTTCTTTTATTGCTAGATAAACTTTGATAGCTTCTTTATTAAAGTTTAAATTGTGTTCATACCACAATCTAGTGTTTTCTTTTGGTTTTATTTATTTATTTATATAGCAATGAAAAGCATTGGCATGGTATGCCTACTCGATGACTTATCTGAGTGCATAAATGTTTATGCTTATCATATAAGTTGTTTGTATTTTGACTTTGGATTGAATATATTTGTTTGCCAGATGCATATAAGAGCGGCGAATTGCAAGAATTATTGGAGAGAGCAATGTGCTCATGAATTTCAGGTGTGGAAGGTTGTTCTATTCTACCCATTGACTTGCTTGATAATATTGGCTATGATGGAGTATCTGTTGTATGTCAACTTAAATCTTTCCACCTAGATAGTAGTGAATGGCGACTAGATCATTCGCCATATTTATTTGGTGTTTGTTTCAGTAGTCGGGAGATTTGCATTTATGACTGGAGGAGCCCGACTGCGCATGTTTTGGGGGGGTGTCTACTGCAGATGGTCTGCCTCAGAATGCTGGAACAAATGGTTGTTACTTTATGAGACGAGAACACTAAATCCAGAATCTCTTAAAACTATACTTTAAAGCTCAGGAAAAAGACTGTTTTTACAGAAAAAAAGAAATTATATTGTTGCAATACTGTGCGCTTAAACATTTTCATTAATAATTGTCAAGAATCATAATGATTATAGTTTCTTAGGCAAGAATTAAGATAAACAGCATCAATAATAGTCGAATTTGGTTTTGATGCTCAAATGATTTAAGTGCTGAAATTTTTAAGTTGCAAATTTGCTGAAAATCGTAGCGATTTATTATATCTAGTTTGGATTTTAAGCTAATTTTGTTTATAATTTTTAATGAAGTTTAGATTAAGTGAGATTGTAAGTAAGTCATCAAACAATTTTGAAACTAGTAAGTTGAAGTTTTAATTCAAGTATTAGATGAAGTTTGATTTGATCGATATTTAATCTCATGTGCCTATTTTTTTTCTAATGAATGATCTTAGTTCAAAAGTAACAAATTTTTTAACCAGGGCTTCATTAACTAAAATTAAATGGAAAGCTGGACATGGACACTGCCATGTCAGCTTTGCCAACTCACTCTCGTTTGATCTCTTTCCTCCTCATGCGTTACCATGACACTCAATACACTATTATTTTCCGCCCTTCTTCCTCTTTTTTTTCGGCCTTTTTTATTTCTCTCTTCCTCCCTATGCCTTAAAATGGACACTCAACACACTGCATGATTCTCCACCCTTCTTCCTCTTTTCTTTTTTTTTTTTTTTTTTTTTTTTTAGCTTCTGTTGTCGGCCCTTTTTGTTTTTAAATGAACCTCTATCGCCGATCTTACTTCTCCTCCTTATCGCCAATCTCGCTCACACAATTTTAACCTGATGAGCTAAAAAATTCTAATTTTATTTTATTTTCAGTACCATGGATTCACATGTTCATTGCATGGCAAGATGTGATGTTCGGTGGGATCGAGATGGGGACGTCGGCCATAGAATGGCCTTTGACGGAGCTGGTGGGAAGTTCAGAAGACATGAAAAAGGTCCAGCAAGAACTTGCAAATGTGGTCGGTCTAGAGCGGGGCGTTGAGGAGAGTGACTTGCAAAAATTGACAGAAGGAGCAGAGAGATAAAACAAAGTCGGGATCTGTGGTCCTAGCTCTAAGTGGGTTTCGTCGACTTCACTCCCAGTACCACTGACCACTTTCCAAGCCACAATCTAGTTCTATGGCTTCGAGTTCGCCGTCATCTTGGGCTCTGTTCCCGGCGATGATTGGGCTGAAGCCAACGGCTAGGTGCGGATAGACGAGGTGCATTTTTCCTTGTCTCTGCTTTTGATTCGCTATATGAGAAGATGAATTTTACCTTATATGTGATACGATAAGCTCAACACAAACACTGTCGATTTAATAACGCGTTAAATTTATTAATACAAATATGTGAAAATTAGGCGGATAATATGAGCATGAAAGGTACAACTATTTTAATATTATAAATTTAATATTATAAATAAATTAAGTTGATCATATTAATTTATATACAACTTAACTTGTGTGATCCGTTTAATATCATAAATATAATAAATATATTGAATGGATGCGGTAATATGTACGAGACCCATTTAATTTATTTATAATATTTTTAAATTTTAATTTATTTAATTCCAATCATATTGAAAAATAAATTTTCATATATAAAATGTATAAATTCTTTAAGATTCATAATTAAATAAAAAAAATACAACAATAAAATTTAAATAATTTTTAGTTGAAATATTTATATATAACTTTAAAATTACCATTTTACTCTTGAATAAATAATTCACTCGTTTAACTCTGGTGTCATCAATGTTTAAATCATTTATGACACAAATCTAATTAACTTTCATCCTAACCCATTTATTTCGAATGTTAATCAAATCATATTTGGGTGTCTTGATCTATTTTGACACCCATGACCTATATTAAAAAAACACATATACTATTAATATATTTTATAATGGTAATAATAATTTTGAGAATTTAATAAATTATATGAAAATAAGAAATTGAGTTTTTTTTATGTTTATGATTTATTATAAATTATCATTTATTTGAAATATTAATGTATTATCCTTATTTAGTGCAGTGTATCCTAAATGTGTAAATGTCATATTTATGTTACTTAATTTTTTATACTTAATTTTTTATATAAAAGAAAATTAAAATTAATTTTTCTTAATGAATTTATTTTTATAATTTTTTATTTTACTTTTAATTTGAAAAGAAAATTATCGAAATTATTTTTCCTTATATTCATTTTTTATTTTCAAGTAAAAATAGTTTTTTTTTTCTAATAATAATAGTTTAGTTTTCTCTTCTTTTCTTTTTTCCCTCGTATATGACATTATTTGAAAATATAAAATAATTTATTTTTTTTTACTATTATTGTAATTACAACTTATTTTTTTACAATTATATTAATTTCTTACACCTGAACTTGCGAATTTGAGAGACTTACACTTAATTGTCATTTAGGATAGACTTTTCTACTTTTACATATTATATAGATTTCTGATTTATCTTTTCTTTTATCTTGTTTTGTGTGTCTAAATTTGGTTTGGTATTTACTTGCTTCTTTGTTTTTTTTTTCTTGTTTTCGAAGAAAGGATAAGGAGTGACATAGAGTGTTGAGTGTCCATGGTATGGTAAGCACAAGGAGGAGAGAAATAAAAAGGGTGAGTTAGCAAAACTGATATGGCAGAGTTTTTTATTTTAAATTGTGTTAATATTGTTCATTTAGCTTTTCATTTAATGTTTAACGGAAGATTAGAGAGAGTCCTTTTTATGTAACACTAATTGAAGTTTGTATATTTTTGCATAACAAATAAAAAAAAAGAAGCGTTTGATAAATAAAAATACAACAAACAAATAACAAGAGTTAATAAGGTAATGACAAGAGAAAGTGTGGTTTTTCAAAGATGCAAATCAAAATACAAAGAAGAGCTTGGGAGTAATTTTGCATTTGATTACCCCAACATTTATGTTTAGCACATCTCTATATATACCAACATCATCTTGTATTTATCAAAGCATTAATTAGTTGCAGATGTTCCTTTCCAAGTTTTTAAATAAATGGGACAAGGATTGTCATCGTCCTTTTAATTTTGAAAACCAGCTGCCAATTTTTCTCTTAAGTTTTTCCTCAAGATTTTGCCTGATGGTGCCTTTGGAATTGCTTCTATGAAGAACACACGATTTACCCTTTTGTAAAATATCACCTGGAATTGATTATCATGTGGCAATTGTGTAAGCAGAACTACTTGGTACAGTGGCCATTTATGTACACAACAAGAAGAAGAAACATTTTACCTGTTTGGAGACATACTGCTTTATTTCATCCTCTGTAATTTGGGATTTACCTGCTCTGACTACAAATGCAATTGGGACTTCTCCAGCATCCTCATTTTTCAGTCTAAAAAGTTAAAGTGAAAGAAATTGACAATGTCAATTACTATAAATCTTGAGATTCACAAAATAGCTAGAAAAATTACAAAAAGTATCAAGTTTTGCACTTACCCAACAACAGCAGCATCAGAAATTTCAGGATGAGCTAACAGCAAGGCTTCAATTTCAGCCGGCGCGACCTGAAACCCTTTGTATTTGATTATTTCCTTCAATCTATCAACAATGAAGAGCTCATCATCATCATCAATGTAGCCAATATCTCCTGTGTGTAACCATCCTTGTTTGTCTATGGTTCTTTCAGTGGCCTCAGGGTCATTAAGATATCCTGAAACATATATATACAAGAGCTTAATATTATTAGTATTAATTTTTTTTATGTTTCACTATTCTGCTGTAGTACATCGAAGTAGTAGTATAGTTGTACCAAGCATATTAAGTTTGACCGCAAAAGAAATGTGCTTTTGTTTTACTACCTATCTATTATAATTATTTTTCTTATCCATGCATGGTTGGATTTAGATTTTTTTCTTTTATTGTGTCTTCAGTGTATTTTGACTTACTTATTTTATTTAACACTTGAAAAAAAAAATCAATTTGACAATCTAATAAAAGTTTATTATATTACTATAAATCATGAAATTCACTTTGAAAATAAATTTTAATAAATTTATAATTTAATATAATAATTTCGGCAATAGTGTTTAAAAAAAAAATCATGCATGGTGTAAAATCGAATTAATTAGACCAATAAGTTTTGAATACAGGATGGCTAAAAAATATATCTAAACACGTGAAATACTTTTATTTTACATGAAATACTCATTGATTTTAGTTATAAGAAAAATTTTATATTATAGTATTTATTAGGTAGGTATGCAAGCAGTACATCTGCTGACTAAAATAAAGATATGATCTCCAGTCAATCATGTGGGTTCAAAGTTATTGTCAATATAAGATAGTGCAAGTGGCATTACCTAACATTTTCACTTATAAATTATCAATTTATCATGAAAGCAATTTGATAAAACTATTTCAAATGAGACAATAATGAATAAGCAAAGCAGCTGTTAGAATACCTCTCAGAAAAAGGAAAAAAACAGTTGTTAGAATAAATTGCATTGGTCTTGTTAGATGCAATATTATTATACCTTTCATGATTTGATCTCCCCTAATGCAAATCTCTCCTGGTTGGTTCCTGGGAAGAGAGTCCCCAGTTTCAGGATCAACAATCTTCATTTCTGCATTCCTCACCACAGTTCCACATGCTCCTGCTTTTATCTCAAATGGCTCTTTTGCAAATGCCAAGCACATGGCTAGCACAGGCCCTGCCTCTGTCATCCCATATCCCTGTAAATTAAACCATTATTAATTTCCCAATAATTACATTATTTTACGTAATACAATTTTGAATTATTTATATGGTTTAGTTAAAACAGAAGGTTAATCCATGATATAGAAGAATTATATAATAATCCCTTTCAGTAATCTCTTGCACAGTTAATAATTAGCATAAAATATAATGTGCTTCTTACAAATGAGATTAGCCTCACAATGATAATAACTGCTTTAGCTGCAAACAAATGGTCTGTCTGGTCACTAATAGGCAATTCTATGTGGGAGGAGAAAATGACAAATTGAATTAGGCCACCAAACCAGCTGCTACTTTTTTAATTAATTAATTACAATATAAAAGCTGTACCATGTAATAAGCTAATGATCTTTTCAGAATATTGATTGTTGATTTGGAACCAACGCAAGCCAATAAGATTTTTCTTTTTCACATCTTAATTGTAGTCTTAAGTAAAAGAGAAGGCACAAGTGGGTCACCTAAGTATTTTTATACATAAAGGTTGCTTAGGTGGTTCTAATCCATCTGGGCCTCCCTAAAATTTTTTTACTCTGTATACTTTTTGAATATAAAATAAATTTTATTTTAAAGTTTCAAATTATTCCTTTCCATAAATAATTTTTTTCACAAATCGACTATTACCTAAGCATAACTTATTATTAGAGGAAGTCATATTTTTCAAATGATAATCAATTAACATAGTCTGATACATTAAATGCAGATAAATAGTTTCTATATGAATTAAATGTAGTTAATATTTTCCTTCAAAAAAAAAAAAAAAAAGTTAAGTTAAGTATTTTCTTATAAGTGAACAATCATAAAATCACCGAGACACAAACATATGGAACTATCCATACGTGATATACACCAAGGTAATTAAAATTTTCTTTTTTTTAAAAAAAATTATTATTATGATTATCTTCATTTAAACAAGAAAAAAATTATTTTTAATTGATTTAGGATATCAACTTCCACTCATATACTGGATGGATGCGGGATGGGAGTAAGTTCTTTCCAGAATAACATTCCTCAAAATGTAAAAAAGCATCCATTTCTTACTTGAAATAATATTGCTCGCAATAAAATTTTCAAATAAAAAATAGCAATTCCTAGGAATCAATCAAAACAGGGAAATGCTCGTACCTGACCAAGTACAGCTTGGGGAAACTTAGCTCTTACAGTATCTTCAAGCTCCTTACCAAGCGGTGCAGCGCCAGATTTCAACATCCGGATAGACGACAGATCGTACTTTCCGGTATCCGGCGATTTAGCAATAGCCAAGACGATCGGCGGCACAATCGGAGCGACGGTCACCTTATATCTCTGTATCAACTCAAGCAGTGTCCCAATCTCAAATTTCGGCATAATCAAAATCGCAGCTCCAACTCGCAATCCGCAAAGCATTATCGAATTCAAAGCGTAAATATGGAACATCGGCAAAACACACAGAATCACATCTTCGCTTCGGAAATACAAATTAGGATTTTCGCCATCAACTTGTTGCGCTACACTGGTAACTAATCCTTTATGAGTCAACATCACGCCTTTTGGCAAACCGGTTGTGCCGGAAGAATACGGTAGCGCCACCACGTCATCCGAGCTGATTTTGACATCCGGTATTTCTCTCTCATCGGCCTCAGCCAGCGCAGAGAAATGTAAACAACCTTCGGGCGCAGAATCTATACATAATACTTTTATATTACTGGTATTAGCCAATTCCTTGACTTTCTCTGCATAAGCGGCTTGTGTTATAATCAGTTTGGTGTTCGATGCTTTAACTTGTTTGGCTATTTCTGCAGGAGTGAAAAAAGGATTCGCAGCAGTTGCAATGGCACCACGAAATGAAGCGCCGAGAAAGGAAAGAACGAACTGAGGAGAATTGTGTAACAGAAGCATAATAACTTCGCCTTGTTGAATGCCAAGCTTGTTCAGCCCTGAAGCTACTCTGCGTGCAGTGAGTTCAACCTCTGCATACGTGTAGATTTCGCCGGTGACGCCGTTGATTAAACAAGGTTTTGAGGAGTAATCAGAAATGTTTTCAAAAATATATGAATGTAAAGGAAGGTGTTTGGGGATGTAAATGTCAGGGAGTTTAGAACGAAATATGACTTCTTCTTGTTGCTTCAATGGAGTTGCCATTGTAGGTTGCAGAGAAAGAGGGACTCTGTTTTCGTTTCTTTAATGTTGGAGTTCCCTCTGAGAAAAGAAGAGTGAAATTAGCGGTGATGATATAGAGAAAGTTTGGGAGTCAAGCATCAAGATGTTGAAAGGCTGAAGGTGGTTGGTGAAAGGGCAAAATGGGAAACGAGAGAAATGTTGGAGGGTAAAGTAGTAAAACAGAAAAAGAATTGAAGAAAAGTGAGAGTTGGTTTGGTGATTAAAAGAGGGAGCGAGTGATACATAGTGGATTTGGGTTGGTGAGAAAGGATTAGTATCAAGGGTAGGGGAGGGAGGTTGGATGTGGGGTCCATGGTTTGGTTGTGTTGAGGAAATAAGAATTAGAAAGTTGACTTAAGACAGGTGGCTTTTTTTAATTTTTTATTAATAATATTTTATTTTTTATGTTGATTGTCTTTTTATTTTACCTACCACCGGTCAATTTTTTGTTGGGCAAAAATTTGTCAGCTGTTTGGACTATTGCCCTTCACCTACTACCCAAATAGAAAACTCATTGGGTCTTTTTGTTAAACTCCGTTTGAAGCCCAACTATTCGCCTCTCGAATGATTTTGTTTTCTTTCACAGTTTTTTTATTCTTTCTTTTTATCCACAGAGCCCAATTCGCGATAAGTTTGTTTTTTATTACTCTTTACAAATACTTTCAATTCAATCTCACCTTTTGTCCTCATTTATATTTTTATAAATATTTCAACCTTTGCCTAAATAATTAATATTAATTGATTTACGGGAGAAAAATTCTTAATATACTAACTATATATTATATTTTTAAAGTTTTAAGAAATCATTATTATACAATTTTTAAGGTTATTTACCGGTGTACATGAAAAAAATAAGAAAAACAAAACAATTGGGAGTATAGTTTATGGGAATATATATATATATATTAATTTTTTATTCAATATATTAGCATTATTTAATATTATTACATTATTTAAATTATAAATTAAATTTAGATCTTATTATTTAATTTTTAATATATTTAATATTTTAACATAGTAATATAATAATATATTATTATTTATTCTATTCATTCTAATTAATACTACTATTTTAATTTCTAACAAAATAGAGTCAGAATAAATTGTCTTTTTTTAATAATGCTCAATTTTTTGAATTTGTTTCCAATGTATAATTTATTTAAAATTGAGCTTTTACATGGATTTTTATAAAAAAAAGTTTAATTTGAAGAGCAATTTGAACTATTTTTCCGTTTGATTGGTCAATTTGTACAGGAACAACAACAACACAACAGTTAGACCTTAGTTTCAAACAAGCTGAGAGCAACTATTCAAATCTTTTGTTGACATTTCCGTACTGTTTAATTAATAATAAGAAAAAAAAAACATAAAATAAGGAAAGAGACTTCCGAAAAAGAAAATAATTTTGTTAAAATTTTTTGAAAAATTGCTCTTAGCGTTGAAAAACAGGAAGATAAATTTTTGCAACTTCTTAAATTGCTCTTAGCGTTTTGACCATAATATTTACTAAAATAGAACTTTTATAAAAAATTAATAATTAAGATAATATTTAATTTTAAATATTTTACTTTTTAAATAATTAACAGTAACTATTAAAACAACTAATTTATTATAAATATCTAAAAAAACCAAATATAATATTATATAGTTAGATTAGTTGGAGTGAGCTATATGAAATTTTTTCCTCTCTTATGTTTGTTCACAATTAAATCGTCAACCACACTTGGGATCTAATTTTCTTTTAGCTTAACTATATTTACTTATTTTCACTAAATTTATTTAAATATATTTACTTCAATGTCTTTTGATTAAAAACTCCTATTAAAATCTATCCATTAATTTAATGTTGAATAAATAGAGATAAATTTGAATTTTTTTTTATTAATTTCCGCCTAATTACTAAATTATTATTTTAATTAATTAATAATAATAGATATAGCTGTCACGTCTGTGGTTGGTGAGTGTGATGGATCTGGTGGCTGGATAAAAATGGTTGAATTGTTGACGAATTTCTAGGTGTGATGGATGTTGTGGCTGATTACACTTTCAAACATATACCAAATATTGATTAAAAAAATAAAAATAAAATCAACTAGTATGGTCCAATCTAAACGTGTATAATTTATTTGTAATATTAGAAAACGGAAAATAATTATTTCGTCCATCGGTTTTTACAAAATTCCAATCAACGCTGGCCACTGGAAGAGGAGCAGATTTGATAACGTCGGCCACCGAAAGAGGAGCAGCTTTGATTAACGCAGGCCACTAGAAGAGGAGCACTCCGATCAATGCAGGCCACTAGAAGAGGAGCATCCATAGCACATTCTCCGACCACGCTACTGACATTGTCAGTCGACCTTCGCCTGTGAACTTTGTTGCCGCATAGAGAAGAGAGCTTCTGTTGGCATCTAAAATCCTAGCCATGGTGAGTTATTAAATCGCTCTCTCCCTCACTCTCTCCCTCTCTGTACAGTCGTTGATTGTCAATGAAGACGTCCAACAATATTATTATAAGCGTCTATGTTAGGGTTTAACTGTCACCGCGCCACTATTGATGAGGCACCGCCACTACAGTCGCCACTAGTGCCACCAACGCCACTCAGTTTTTCATATAAGGAAGAGGAAGTTATTTTCCTATTAAAAATTTAGTCTCTCCTTGGACCATGTTTCTTGGCTTTGACTGACAATTTTACTTCTAAAATATGAGTGAAAGGATTAAACAGGGCAAGAGAAGTGATATACATAAATATTTCAATGTATTGCAGAAAAAATGAAAACCCACTAACGGATTAAAGTATTACACAAGGATGTAATAGTAATTATACTTTAATATTATTGATAATTAAATATCTAAATAAAGAGACATAAGAAATTTAATCATTATACTTAAATTTACCTCCTGAGTTTGTCTTCTTGTTTATATTCAAAGCACTCTCTCCCTCCATCGATTGTGGCAAATTGGCAATGGTATTACTAGATCTGGATTTTAGTTAAAAAGGTCGGTATGAATCTCGCGGGAAATATTTATTGCAAAATAATATTTTGAAATAATTATTTAGTGTTGAAATGATTTAATTCAGTTGAAAAACATTTTTCTTGAGCTTGACTTAAAAAATGTTGATTTAGATTGTGTTCAGTGATAATTTTTTAAATAATTTTTAAAATTTTAACCGGTCAAAACACTAAATACTACTTAAAAAGTTATTTGATCATATAGAGTTCGCATTAATTTTTGAAAATTATGGTAATGTTTTGTGAAAAGTTAAGTCATGTAACATTTAAATTTTAGCGTTTTATGAAAAACTATCCAGACAGCTAACAGTTACACGTCACTAAAACAACTTACAACTGTTAGAATAATTAATTTTACCGAACATATGCTTAGGGACGGTGAAGAGCTGCTCTTGACTAGTTTTTAATGGTGAATTATTAAAGTCAAGCAATTTTATTTGCATTCATATTGTATTGGTATATTAAAAAGAGCTAATTATATTTCACAAATTACAAAATATTTATATTTTCCCCCAAGAAATATCCAATGAAATCTTATATTGAAATTTTCTTTTTTTTTTTTTCTTAAGCATTATCTTTTTTTTTTTTTTTTTTTAATTTTTATACGCGTGATGGTAGATTTTTGTTGTTTCCTGAGACCACACGATGGCCGTCCGCTTTGACCATATTTTGGATCTGACGAAGAATATTTGAGTCCAACCTAACAGGAAGAAAGAAGGTTGGATTTGGACTTTGAAGATTTTGACGTGACTTTGAACGCCGCAGTAAAAGTGGGTAGGCATGAATTATGAAAGAATAACTTAATTTTTAGTTCTTTTAATTTAGAGAAATTCATAAAATTAAATAGAAATTTTAACTTCTCAATTTCCCATGTGCAAGTTACGTTGAAAAAGCAGCCAACAAAGCCTTTGCTAGAGACTTTAATTCTTTATCTTTCGTTTTTTTTTTTTTTTTAAATCACTCAATTAAGTTGCTCATTTATAGGCAAAAATAATTAATTTTATGTATGATTCGATGGCTAAATTAAAATTTTTTATTATTTTTTTAATCTTTTGTATTAGGAAAAATTAAAAATATTTTCTAAAATTATAATCAAATTAATATATAAAAATTACATTTTAAAAAACTGATTATGTAGTCCATAATTTATTATTTTGTTAACATTTTATTCTTTTGATTCTAAGGTAAATCTTTTCAATTTTCATTACCAAATTAATTGAGAAATTTGTACCTAAATTGTAATTAAACTAACTATGAGATTTTTAATTTATGTTTTGGTCTCTTTTTTTAAACAGAATAACTAAACACTGATAGAGTTATAAATTAGAGACCTTACAGTTTATTTTTGAAAATAATATCCATATATATTAGGGTTTGTTCCCCAATAATTTTTAGCTTATTGCATTTATTTTTGTAATATTTAATAATATAATATTAATTTAAATTGACTTTTAGAAATTAAGGATAAGGTGGTATTTTATAAAATAGCTAAGATTACTAAATCCACACTCAAATTTGCTAGTTTAGTGTTGAATTTATACTGTGTTTTTGTGTCATATCTAAAATTGAAACCCAAACCGCTAAATGTCATCCAACATAATAATTAATGAAATACAATTTTTACATATATTCGTTTCACATATTACGAATTAAGCTAATTAATTAAGCAGACAAAACATGGAATACATTGTGCAAATAATACGACATCGTGTCATTTTGAAACATGTTTCAAATTTTGTTACTCATAAGACTTCTTCTTCTTCTTCTTCTTCTTCTTCTTCTTCTTCTTCCCCAATTAACGGCTTTTTTCTAGGTGGCTTTTGCCTCAAATTCTCTATGTACTTATGGCGTTCTTCACTACCAGAAGCTGGTGTAAGTTGGCGTCTCTTCCCCATCACCGGCCTAATCATTGTTTCCTGCGTCATAACGGGAGCTATATTTACCATTTCTTGTATCACTGGCGATTCAGAGCTCTCCGCCATTCCTACCTTTTCCTTGTGTTGTTCTGTAATTTCCTGATTTCTGCATCCAGAACTGATGGACTAAATTGAAAAGGACCTAAAAGAATAGTAATCTTTCAACACTCACTTTTATATACCTGTTTTCGCGATAATTTATGCTTGGAAGATTTGCATTTGACTCCTCCAAATTTTCTTGTTCTTCATATTTCTCCTGCATTATATTCTCAATATCTCCATCATTTTCATTTCTTCCTTCAAGAACTGTTCTGATTTGGTCCTTGTAGAATTCCTCTATAGATTTGATCTTAGGAAAATACCACAGAGAGAGTTGCTAATTAGAGGGGAGCATTAATGGATTTGGTGTAAATTGATTATGTACTTTGCAAGAATTAATTATACCTCTTCGATGCTCTGCTCATGATGTTGTTTTGCTTTATGTCTCAGATTATCCATATCCTTGGTTAACATTTGCAGCTTTCCGTTCAACATGGAATTGGATTCTTCAAGCTCTTTAGTATGCCTTTGCAGCTCAGAGACTCTGTTCTTCAACCACTGAAGCTGATGATTCTCTTCGGTCATTTGCTTGATTCCATTCACCACCATTTCTTCATATGATCTCATCTCATATTTCAGCTTAACCTTACCTAATAATCAATTTCAAATAGCTCAATTGCATAATTTATCATAATAATCCAGGGCTATAAACGAGCTGATTCGAGCAATTTACAATTGAAAAGATAAAAAATTTGCCCTTTACAGGCTCGAATTTGAGATCAATTTCATTTATAAGGTAAGTAGGCTCAAGTTTGGCTCATTAAACTCGCCGAACAAGCTCGAACGTCTTTTTCTCTGTTAAATCTCGAGCAGCTCACGAGCAGATTGACTCATTTATATCTCTACATAGCATCATCTGTTTCGGACTTTATGTGATTTTTCAATTTAATCTATACAGTACCTTTAAAAAGGTGGTTATTGAAGAAATCAACATCTTCTTTTACTGCCATGTAACCATAAAGTTGGTGCTGTTCAGCTGATATGGTAAAGAGCCGCCGGTTAAGGTAATCATCTCTGCCTATTCCTTCCCTTACAAAATGTAGAGTTAGACGCTCTGCTTCTAAATAACCCTTTACTGAGCTTTCAAAAATTAAGATGCTGAATCCGCTATGTCCCTTGCAATTGTAAGGGTGTTGAACTCTCACTATACCATCATATGAACTGAACATTTCCAGCAGCTCTTCACTTGTCATGCCAATCCTCTACAATTCCATCAAAATCCAAACAAGAGATGAGTTCAGAAATGTATATCTATTTGTGCAAATAATAAGATTAGGAATGGATAATCTCACCTTATGATTCTCATCCTTTTTGTAGGTTGTATTAGCAATGACAACCATAGGAGGCCAAACCATTTCAAAATCTTTGTTATTATTGCTTAAACCTTTGCATTTTGGACTTGCTGCTTCTTGAATTACAGTTGCAGAAATTGCCTGCTGATCATTACAATCCAACTTGTCTTCCAACAACTGTGCAAGCTCTCTGTGAAGCCTAATCCTTGTAGACCCTTTGGTTTTAGCATGCTGAATGAGGGGCTGCAGGCCCAAGTACCGTTTAGTGGCACCTCCACCTCTTCGACATACTGGGCAGTGCCATTGTCTGGCTTGGTTTTTGATCTCTTCAAAGCTTAAACATTCTAGTTCCTTAACAAATTTCTTGAACCACTTGCTCTTCTTGCAAGCCTCAATTTTTCTTGGACTTGCTTCAGAATCATAATCGTCGGTATCAGGTAATTCATCTGAATCACTATCAGCAGGTTTTTTGCCATTTTCTGAATTAGTCTTCGGATGCAGTTCTTTGCTGTATCATTGTTTAACCTAGTGTTAAAGTACTTTATAATTATGCTTAACTAATAACACAAATACAACATCAACACCATCAACAAACTATTTATTTTTAACTCAGAAATTGAATATGCACTGACCTGCAAGTAAAATCCATGGATATTGCCTTTTCCCGCAAATTGAGCACATCCTTGGAAGACAAAGAATCCAATTCTAGGACAGAGTCACAATTGAAGCCTGGACAAGTGACAATATTGAATCCCTCTTTGATTTTTGCCTCTAAATACTTGCTTAGACAAGAATCCAAGCAAAATGAGTGACCACATTGCCCATTCTTGAAAAGCTTCTCTTTTTCTTTCCCTTCTTTGCAAATTTCACAAAAACTAAGAGATGATTCACCTCTTTGTACTTTGATCTCTTGAAGTGTTGGTATTTGACAAGTGAGCAAAGAGGCCTTTATGCTTTCTTGAAACTGCAATTCTTCTGCCATTGCCGCATCAGATAGTTGCAGAAGCTCTTCTTCTTCGTTTTTAATCAGCAAACTATAAGATGGGAAAAAGTGGGCCTCAAAATTATTTAGAGGAAGAAGATTAAAGGATTCAGGAGCTATTGCCATTCTGCAGAAATTTTTGTGGGTTCTTTTATGCTTTGCTGTCTCTATAAATGAAGTAGCTTATTATATAGTAACAGCTTCTATTTTAATTGCTTCCCAAGAACTTCACTCGGAAGTTGTCCGCGTTCTGCTTCTTTGAGGGGGTAAACTTCTTTCTATGGCTTTTCCACAGTCACTGTAGTAGAGTGTAGGGTCATGTGTTTGTTTGACCTTTTGCATCTCTTACCTTGTTATGAAGGACCTTAACATACAAGGGAATAACTGAGCATATGATTTGGGAAAATGAATTCCTTTCACCTTTTTTACTGATTCATATTGGTGAATTATGTTTTATTTTATATATTTTAGATTTTTTTTTACTAAAATTTCCATTATTGTCATTTTTAGCCGGTAACAAGAGATTGAATTGAATTTCTTTCCGTCTCTTTTCCTCATCCATCAAATGACAAGAAAAATTTTTTTATTTGACAGCAAAACTTTTTCCTGTCATTCTCAATGATTTGTTTGAAGTTTTTATTTAACAAATGTTGGGTTGTTTTCTTCAATCCAATTCAGATGATAACACTTTTAATAGCCCAATTCTGATAAATTCAAAGTTACCATTTTATGAAGTACGAAAACCCATTTTATGAAGTATAGATATGGTTGTTATCATTCACCGGCCTGCTATTGCTGACAGTCTAATTTACTGAATAGGCAGTCAAGTCTTGAGTTAATAAATTTTATTTATTTTTTATTCCAGGTCATGAAGGGGACCTTCGCTTCATTCGAAACATATGTTGGGTTCAAGTAGTTGATGTTTAACCATAAGTACAATTCGGGATAAATTTTTATTTTCAATACATATTAAGATCAGTGATCAATAGTTGCTCCATTCCTTTCGCAAAAATGTAGACTCACTTGCAGAATGTGAAAGGGAGAAGAGAGAATTATGCACTGGGGCTACCTAATAGTTTTCAGTAGTATGGAGATTGAAGCACCAAGAAGTGGGATGGCAAGATCTTTCCATGACATCTCAAAATACCTTGACCGTTGATCGCTAACTCCCGGCTTTTCCAGGGGTCTCCCAGCAAATTCTGAACTTGCATTTGCTCTTTCCTTTGCAATTTCAGGTCTCGTAATTTCTTCTCGTTCTGCCAACCTGGGAATCTCTGCTACTTCTTGTGTTTCATTTTCAGTGTCTTGAATCTTTACGAACTCTTGCTCTTGCCCACTCTTTATCTTGTCAAAATCTCCATCTTTGTCATTTACTGATTCAAGATTTCTGATTTTGTCCTTGTAAAATTGCTCTTGAAGTTGCATCTACGAAAATGCATTAGTATAATCAGTCATGACATACAATTAATATACTGCTTAATTTCATCTGTGGTTAGGTGACAGAAAAGTACTGCACTTTCTTCTAAAATTCACCTATATTTAAGAGAGAAGAAAAGAGAGGGGGGTTGTGGAGAGAACTGAAAATGTTACCTCTTCCATTGTCTGCTCATGATGCAGATTGACCTTACTTCTCAACATATCCATACCCCTGGTTACCATTTGCATCTTCTCCTTATACAGTACTAGATTCTTCAAGAACTTCTACATGCCTTTGCTGCTCAGAAACTCTCTCCTTCAATCGGAGAAGCTGATAGTCGTCTTCACTCATTTGCCTAATTCGGTTAACCACCGTTTCTTGGTATGATCTCATTTCATACTTCAGCTTAGGCTTACCTAATTGCATAATTTACCAATAGAATTATTCTTTAAAGTCGCATTTCAAATGTATATATTTATATGCATACCTTTAAAGCTATCCACGTCTTCTTTTAATGCCATGAAACCATAAAGTTGGCACTTTCCACTCCGTAGGAAATAGACTGGCCGATGAGTCCAAGCATATCTATCTTTTCGTTCCTCTGCAAAATGCATATGCAGGCGCTCTGCCTCTAAATACCCCTTTGCGGAGCTCTCAAAAATAAGGATACTTAACCCACAATGTCCTTGCCAATTGTAAGAGTTTCGAGCCATCCTTGACAATGGCGTCATATGAGCTGAACAAGTCTAATAGCTCTTGACTAGTCATGCCAATCCACTGAAATCCACAATTCCATCAAAACAAGAGGTAACATTAGCATAACATTACATCTATGTTCACAATAAAGTAAATAGCATTCTATTGTTATAAATAATCTCACCTTGTTATTCTCATCTTTCTTTAGGCTTGTATTTGCAATTACAACCATAAGAGGCCAAACTATCTCATGATATTTCTTCTCATCTTTTACACTTTCCCATTTGCTACTACTTGCTTCACCTTCAGTAAAGGCAGCTGCAACTGTTTCTCTGTCATCCCCTGAACATTTCCATGTCATCCCCTGAACGTTTCCATGAACTAGAAGCAAAATTTGTTTGCATATTCAATCTCGGTCTCATAAATGGGCTATCTGAAAATCGTGGAACCATGTTCTTGGAAAACTTGTAGGTTGATTTGGGCCTTCCATTTCCTCTTCCAGTTGACAATGCAGACGGAGCATTATCTCTATGTTTTTGAGCTGCGTCTTTATAGTTCCTTTACACACTTGGTATCATCTTCTGCAGATTTACAAGTGTAGGTGTGATTGAACAGATCGGTTCTTACATCCTGTGATGGAGTGTCACCAGTGCTAGCAGTGAAAGGCCTCTCACTGCCATATTCTGATCTCTTCCCGGCACATAAATCTTTGCTGCATCATTGTTTTGAAGGAAATCAAGTCACATTTACATATATATATATATCTGCTAATGAAAACAAATAGTGCAGAAGTAACCACTTTGTTTAGTTCAAGGGAGTAGAATTACAAGAAATTATAAGACAAACTTATTGGCTAAATAACCAGTTAATGACTGATTTAGTATATAATTGCATCTAATTTTCATTTTTGAACCCCTTAATTTGGTTCTTAATCAAATAGAGAGGCTGTGCCTTCTGAAAGAGAAAGATGGCCATTGACATGCTCCGCCAAGTTACGATCATCGAGTACGAAATGAAAGCAGCAAGAAATAACTAAAACCAACTCCTAGAACTCCAAATAATGAACAAATTTTTTTTAAAATTATTTTTCTTATGTAATTTACCATCATCTAGAAGAAGTACCTTGCCTGAGGTACTTAATATTCAGGTTGTAAGTAAAATTTGCCTAAAAATTTAATTATCAAGCAACAAATCGAATCAACAATCTCACCTGATAAAAATCTCTACTTTAACACCAAATACTAAAAAAATACACTGACCTTGAACTAAAATTTGGAGCCACCTCCATAGACAGAGCTTTTTCCCACAGAATCTGCACATCCTCAGGAAGAAGATGCTTAAAAGCATCAAATTTTACGAAAAATTCACAACCAAAGCCTGGACAAGGAACAATGTCGAAACCCTCCTTGACCTTTGCCTCCAAATACTTGCTTATACCGTAATCGGAGCAAAAACAGTGACCACATTTCCCATTCTTGATTAGCCTCTCATTTTCTAACATTTCCGTGCAAATCACACAAAAAATGAGGGATGATTCAGATTCAACTATATTTTTCTCATATGGCGATGGATTCGGCAATTCTGAAGTGAGAAGAGAAGCCTGTAGAGTTTCTTGATGTTGCAATTCTTCAGCCATTGCAGCATCCGATAAAAGCATGATCTGATACTCGTCACCTCCATTGTTGTTAAAGAAAGCTGAATAATAAGCTTCATTATTGCAGGAAGAAGATCAAAGGTTTGTGGTGTTGCCATTTTAGAAAATCTTTGTTGACTGTAAATAAGTGGGTCTTCTACTCTTCCCTCAGTGATGAACTCTTGTATGTGCCTTACAGTTTACAAAACTTAGCTTGGAAGTTGCCTTTTCTTTTCACTGTTAAGCAACTTCTCTGTAACAAGTCCTTTTTGACTGAAAATTTAACGCTGCGTTTGGATGAAAGTGAGAGAGAATCATTAAAGTAAGATAACATAGAGTATGATATAGAAAAGCATGTAAATATCTTTTTTTGTGTTTGGAGAAAATATATAATAAATCAAGATTTAATAATGTTATTTTATTTAATTTGATGGTATGAGATAGTAATATTAAATATAAATATTATCAAAATGTCCTTATTATAGAAGATTTAATTTTTTACAAGACAATAATTTTTTCATATTAAAATAATTCATTGCAAATTATATTTTTAAGATATTAATAAAAAGTAATACTGAAAATTAAAATATTGTAATAAAATATACAAAACGCGAAGAAGAAAAATAATAAGATAGAAATAAAGAAAAAAAACTACCTAAATAAAATATAAATAATAAATATAATATTGAATTTGTAAATATAACTAAGAATAAATTTGAAAATTAAATTTTTTAATCTATCTTTGCACCCAATTCGGTGGATTTAAAATTTAGATATTTAAATGGATTTTCAATTCATAAAAACTATCTCTTTCCTCAAGCCTTCTTCTCAAACAATCAAATAACCTTTCTCTTAACTTTACTTTACTCTCCAAATTCACTAAAAATCTTTCATCCAAACACAGTGTGGTCAATGCCTGTAGGGCATTTCTGTTATCTTTTGAAATTATTATTTTTATTGGCTAACAAATAAAATAAAAAATCATTATTTATAAACACAAATTTTTGGTGGGATTGATTATATTGATTTCTCATCTTTAAAAATCTTTGGCCATAAGGTTTGTTATTACTATGAGTTAAAAAGATTTTTCTCTTATCAGAATACATTATTTAGTTGAATTATTATTATTATTATTATTCATTTCTTTTAATCATACAGCTCTATTTTTACATTCCATTTCAATAATTTATTTTTACAATAATTTCAATACAAACGAGTAATATATATATATATTCTCTCTCTCTCTCTCTCTCTCTCTCTCTCTCTCTCTCTCAGTTTCTGGAAGTGGCAAAAGGGTGGTTTCCATTATTTCTCATCAATGCAGAAGAAGGGAATCTACGGTATCTGCAACGGACGTTTCAATGGCAGAGCCGTGGGAGGCCACATGAAATCTCACTCAGCTAAACAACTGTTACCTCCAAAACCCATTCCATCTCATCAACAAAATCGATCATTTTCTTCTTCTCCTTTTAATTATCCTTCAAGTGATCAAAACGCCCATGCAAATGCAATCCTATCCATCCATTAACAAAGAACTCCCTTTGCTATCAAAACCTAATATTGCTAACGGTGGAGTAAGTGAGACCGAGTTGTCACCAAGGAATGACCCCATTCGGAGACGATCCAAAAGGCAGCGCATATCCGCCGAGAAAGTAGCTGAATCGGTCGTGAAGTCCGCCCAGTCACCAAATCATGTAAGTTATATTATCTTCTTCAAGTTGTGTGTCTCAGAGAATAATAAAACAAGAAGTATTATATGATGATGGAAGAAAAAGATTCACATTTTTCCTTTGAGATTTCCTTAAATTTGATATATACAGAAAAATTACATATCAAACCAATTATAAAAAAAAATTTCAAATGAGGATATTTTTAATTTGAAATTTATCGCCTAGAAAATTTATTTTATTAAAATGTTATTATTTTGTTTTTTTTTTTTTTATCTGTGGGAGTGTTAGTAAATCTAGAAATTTAAATTATGCAAAAAGAAATAATAAAACATTATATTATTTAAAAAATATTTTTACCCTAACATAAAACGTTATCCTATCTGAGAACCTACTAAGTTTGGTTGGTCTTTTTAATAAAACAATTGGGTTAAGCACGTGGCAGTAATACGTGAGAATTAGTGGAGATGAAGAAAGGGAAAGGTCATGCAGGAAAAAAAAAAGAAAAACAAAAAGCGAGAAGAAAAATTAATCAGAAAGTAGTTTCCATTTTCCAATGAGGAATGGCTCCTTCCAAGCGAAGTCACCTTACAAATTCATGGTCTCATCCTTTATATTAACTTATTTCTCATCTTTTATCAATCCATTTGCCTAGTTCTCTGCAATGGCAGAAGAAACTCACTCAGACGCCAAGTACGCTGACGAAGGACTATTCGAGGAGGAATCAATGGGCTCGGTGATAATTTCTCAGGTGAAAAACGAAATTCCATCATCAATTCCGATGATTGAACCATCTCCAGAGCCAAACCCTAAAGAAACCGGCGAATCTTTGCTCGTTTTCTGCGAGATTTGTGTAGAAAGAAAAGAAATCGACCAAATCTTCAAAATCGATCGCTGTGTTCACTCTTTTTGTTCCGACTGTATAAGCAAACATGTGGCTACAAAAATTGAATATAGTAGTAGTACTATTATTACTTGTCCAGGAATGAACTGCAGAGCTATTCTCGAACTTGACATTTGTAGATCTCAGCTTTCCAAGGGAGTGATTGATATCTGGGAGGAAATGCTATGCAAGGAGATGATAAGCGAATCGGAGAAGTTTTATTGTCCTTTTAGGGATTGTTCTGCAATGTTGGTGAATGATTCTGAATGTGAAGGAGGAGAAGCTATTAGAGAGTCTGAGTGTCCGTTTTGCCATAGATTGTTCTGTGCTCAGTGTTATGTGCCTTGGCATTCTGGAGTTGAGTGTGAAGTGTTTCAGAGGTTGAATGAGGATGAAAGAGGAAGGGAAGATTTGATGGTGATGGAACTCGCTAGAGCCCAGAAATGGAGTAGATGTCCTCAGTGTAAATTTTACGTTGAAAGAACACAAGGTTGCCCACATATAATCTGCAGGTTAGTACTTAGCATACTATATATATTATTCTCGTATTATGTTGGAATAGATCTATATATTCCCATTTGATTCCATAGTCAGTTTTTACACTATACTGTGTTTAATAAATAATATTAATAGAAAGCTTCACAAAAAAAAAAAAAAAATATATATATATATATATATATTTAATTTGATATTTCACTTCAAACAAAAATACAATCTTGTTTTATTCTAAATACCGATTTATTTAAATGGACTTCATACTTTTTTTTTTTTTTTTTTTTTGCATTGTATAAATTATTTTTTTTAATTTAAATATTCTTTAGGTGCAGAATGTAAAATACACATAAAGCATAGAGCTTTTTTAGAAATTTGTCAATTTAGAAGATTTTGGCTTGGCTCCCTTCCTCACAAGCTGCATCCAAGTTACTTACTCTATGATTGGATTGATGAAAACATAGGAAATAGTATAATTTTATTATTCATAAAAAAATTTTCTCACCTTAAATATCTAAACATCAAGAAAAAAAATATTTTTTTATTTTTTATTTTCTTTCCTTGAATTGCTATACGAACAGACTCTAATCTTGGTTATGTTTGTACAATTGCAGGTGTAAGTTCGAGTTTTGCTATGGATGTGGATCAGAGTGGACAGTAAGTCACGGCGGCTGTCAGAGAAATTAATTAGATTGGACGATTGAAGAATGAGAGAAATACATACGATTCTAATGTATGAAATGAAACCTCTAGGTAGATGTTTCCTGATGGGGCAAATTTTATGTTAATTGAAGTACGTTTGTGTGGGCATATGTATAGTTAGCGACATTGTCACCATTGAAGTTCTTTGTCTATTGAAGACATTAGCTTTATGATCATGTGTCACTGTAGCTGTAGCATAACAAATCTGAGAGGGGAAAAATAATAGTAAGAAGTAAGAACATAAACAATAATATTCAAGAGTTATAGAACTCAAAAGAAAAAAAATCAAAAGCTATTATTTTTAAATTTATAAAAACTATAAAATTCATAAATCATAATAAGAGAGAATACAAAAAAAAAAAGTGTTTATAATTAAAGAGATAATTTTTAAAGAGCTATTTCAGTTAAAATTCATAAAAACTATAAAGAAACAAAAAAGGCCGGAGGAATATATATATGAAAGCTGAAATAAAGAGAAGGTTTGAAAGGCTTCTATTTGTTCAGTATTTTATTTTTCTTCTTTTATAAATTTTTAAATTTTTTTTTATTTTTCTGTATTGTAATTGCATGATTTAAATATTTTAATTAATAATTTATTATAAATTATCCATATTAAATTACTTAAATTATTAAATTTTATCTGTATATAACTGTAAGTATTTATTTTTAAAATACATTATTTGAATTATTTAAATTATAAACTATCTAAAATTTAGCTGAATTTTTAATCTAAATACGCATTATAGTGTTTCTATATAAATGACTCGACTATGAAAGATTTGCATGCCAAAACTTGATGCAAGTGGAGCATCGCTATTACATGATCTAGAGTCGATTTCGTCTTCGTTTTTTTTTTTTTTCCAGAGACACTACTCTTTTCATGTATGGCAATAGTTGTGGATGAAGTAGATGAATCTGTTGATGTTGAAGTGAAACTAAAAGAACAATCATCAGTAACCAAAGAAGATGGTAAATCAGAAATCCTACAAGTTGAAGCTGATGTGAAAGAAAAGGTAGACACTAAAGCGTCTAAAGACACAGAAAAACCACAACCATAGCTCCTCAAGTTGTGGAGGAACAACATACATTTATCAAAGAAGATGAAAAACCAGAATACATTGACTCGAGACTTAAGATAGATCAATATCAAAGACAATTATTTTTATTTTAATTAAATATTAAATAATTGGTAATTTGAGTTTAAACTTTAATTTGATTGTGCTTTCAGGGTAATTTAACTACTAATGAAACATGAGAAATGATATCAAAAAGTGTAAACAGTATTGTACAAGTATCATCATATACAAAATTCTGCTTTATTCAAAATTTATATTTTCTCATGTGCTTGTATGGCTATAGTACTAATTGTAAATGACTCTTGTATTCCTATTCACTTATTGATTTTGTTGTTATTGCACGTTTTTTATTAATTATTTATCTTTGATAGTTAAATAATAATTTTTTTTTGCATTTTTATAAATTTACTTCTAACTCAAATTTCAATATAGTTATAATGTTTAAATATGGCTCTAATACATTTTATCAATTAAATTCTAATTAATACTCTCACATTAAATTTAATTTAAAGTATTCTAGAAACAAATCAATTTAATTTAAATTTTTATTTAATCGTTAACAAAAAATATTATTAAAATATTTAATAGTTTAATTGATGTTTTTATTTATTTGTTATATATTAACTATAATAATAATATTAAATCTTAAACATATGTGAGTAGTAAAAAACTATTAGTTAAAGTAATGAGATAATATATAAATATAAATATAAATTTTTATAATTAAAATTTATATAAAAATATTGAATAAAAATATTTCAAGAATTCTTCTTTTGTTGTATATCCCTTTTAAAAATTTAAAAAAGCAACTCTATTTTTTGAGATTTTAAAAACATTTAATTATAAAAAATGTTTGAATAAATATTCAACTAAAATATAAAAAAAATAAAATTCTAGATTTTCACTCCTTTCATCTTTCTAATTTTTTTTAAAAATTTTTAGTATTTTATTTTATTTTACGACAATTTGATTGGATTTTGAATATATTTTAATTTTTTTTACAATTATTTTAATGATGTAAATTGTTTTATTTTATTTAATTAATATTTTTATGTTAATTTAAATACCGCGCCAAGCGCGAATTAACAACTAGTTAGAGAATACTACTTCCGTTTTATAATATTTATCACATCTGAGAAAATAATTTATTTTAAAATACTTGTCATATTTGTTGTTTTAAGCAGTGATAAATATTTTTTTTATGTTTACCCTTTATATATTAATTACTGATAATTATCACTTCAATTTAATAATTTTAAAAAAAAATTAATATTAAATTAATTATAATATGGTAAATTTATTTAATTTAATAGTTTTTTTAAAAAAAAGGTGAAATTTTAAAAGTAACAAATATTAATAGAGGTAGTAATTTTTAAAAAGTTATTATATTTCAAATCTATAAATTAGAGAGAGGCGTAAGGATTTTACAAAATCTTTAATTTTTTTCTAATTAAACTAATATCAAATTCCCCAAATTTAGAGAGTTGCACACTCCAAAATAGAGAGTTGTGATGATATTGAATAGATATGCATGATTCTCCTTTATAATGATATAATTATAAATTTGATTAAGAATACTTGAGAGATTATGATGTGTTCTTCTTTGAGTTTGGTACAACTATTTTATAACATTTCTGGCCATTTTAAGTAAGAGATAAAGAAGTAAATGCAAAGCTAGAATTTCGAAACTTAAGACCGAATGAGAATGTCAGGCTTTAGTTGCATACTAAATGGACTTGCTTTATATATCGCTTTTTTCCTCGGCCGAGACCTTGGAGTAGGAGTAGGAATAAAGGGTCACCAGAAATATATATATATTCCTTTATATTGATGCCCTTTTTATAGTCAAATTCCATAATGTGATATCGTATTATTAAAAAGAAAAAAAAAAAAAAGACTAATTAGACTGACAGGAAAAAAAAGTTAAAGATTACTCAGAAAGTAGTTTCAATATGAAAGACTCCTTCGAGGCGAAGTTGCTTTGTAAATCCATAGGCTCTTTCTATCTATTAAATTCGCTCCCACTTTCAGAGAAAGGAAGAAGAATTCTCTATCAATCTAACTCATTTCCATTAAGCCATCGACTAGTTCTCTGCAATGGCAAAAGAAACTGTTTTTGATTTTAATTTGGCTGATGATTTCTACTTCTCTGCTCTCTTCGGCGATGTAGAAAACGATCCGATGGAAGTTTTTCCTGTCTCCGATGCCAAATACGCCGAGGAATTACAATTCCAGGAGGCATTAATGGGGTCGGTGATTATTTCTCGGATGGAAAATAAAATTTCACCATCAATTCCGATGACTGAACTATCTCCAGAGCCAAACACTAAAGAAACTGGCGAATCTTCGCTCTGTTTTTGCGAAATTTGTGTAGAAAGAAAAGAAATCGACCAAATGTTCAAAATCGATAGCTGTGTTCACTCTTTTTGCTGCGATTGTATAAGCAAACACGTAGCTTCAAAAATTCAAGATAATACTAGTGCTATTATTACTTGTCCAGGAATGAATTGCCGAGCGATTCTCGAACTTGACATTTGCAGGTATCTACTCTCTAAGGGAATAATTGATATCTGGGAGGAAATGCTATGCAAGGAGCTGATAAACGAATCTGAGAAGTTTTATTGTCCTTTTAAGGATTGTTCTGCAATGTTGGTGAATGATAATGGAGGAGAAGTTATTAGAGAATCTGAGTGTCCGTTTTGCCATAGATTGTTCTGTGCTCAGTGTTATGTGCCTTGGCATTCTGGAGTTGAGTGTGAAGTGTTTCAGATGTTGAATGAGGAAGAAAGAGGAAGGGAAGATGTGATGGTGATCGAACTTGCTAGAAATGAGAAATGGAGTAGATGTCCTCACTGTAAATTCTACGTTGAAAGAACGGAAGGTTGCCCACATATAACTTGCAGGTTAGTATACTACTGATTCGATTTCTAAGTTAAATTCTGTGTTTGAATAAATTTATTTTGCTTATAAATAGTATAATTCTTCTATTATTAATAATAATTTATTGTTTTTAATCATATCAAAAGTTAATTTAGAAAAAGTATGATCTTTTCATTAATAAATTTAATAAAGGTTAATAAGTTAAAAAAAAATAAAAAATAAAATAAAATTATCAACTAGCTAATGAGGAAAAGTTTCCAAATAAAGTTTTTTAAATAAGCAAAACACCTTTACCAATTAATTTTATCATGTTAGATATTAAGTTGAAAAAAATTAATTAAGTTGGTCAATTATTTTTTACAAATTAATTTTTCTATATGATGATTTTATTTGTTATTATTTGAAAATAATAAACTATTATAAAAATTTAAGTAATTAATTATTTATTTAATATATTAAATTAGAAAATAATATATTCACTAAAAATAAAAATTATAGATTATACGGTCATTTTTATATTTCAATAGCAAATCTAATGTGCCTATACACTTATGTTGCTCTTGATTGAAACTATATGCGTTAGTTTGCATTTAGTGCTGTAAATGAGTCAACTGGTCATTTAGTTCAACCTAACGGTGACAACTAACGGTGATGATATATATAGACGGAAAATGGAATATATGGACTCAGTATATAAAGCTAAACTTGTAATGGTGTATGCTAATAATGGTCATTTAGTCCTCAAGTTATAGAGGTCGTTCATTCAGATGATCTTTGTTCCTTTCCGTTAATCCTGCATATGATAATATCATTGCAGATGCAAGTTCCAGTTTTGCTATGGATGTGGATCAGAGTGGACAGCAAGTCATGGTGGTTGTCAGAGAAATTAGTCAGACTGGGTAATTGAAGTACAAGAGGAATTATTTATTATATATGCATACGAATTTACTATACTAAGAAGATGTTTTCTCGTGGGAAATTATGTGTGAAGTGAAGTAGATTACCTTCTTGTTTTGTTTTTCAGCTATATTATTTATAAATGGCTAGATTACTTTATTTGGCTCTCATACTTAAATATGTTTTATTATGTCGAAAAATATATATGTATTCGTATCAAATAAAATTTTAAAAATACAATTTTCATAATCAAATGCACCCAAAAGGCGTCAAGACTGGAGATGGGGTGGACGGTGGACCCCATTCACTATCTGGAAGTTCGTTTCTGTGCACACGAAGCAGACGAACATTTTAACTCTGTGGCGCCAAATACTCCCAATGTAATCTCCCCAATCGATAAAGCCCCACACCACTACCAACAGCAACAAAAATGGCTCTGTTCAACATTTCCTCTTCATATCTTTTGAAACCCCAGTCTCTCTTTACAATTACGCCTTCAAATTCTTACAACAGAAGAATCTCACCTCTTCTATTCCCTATTTCCTGCTCTCAATTAAACTCTCCATCCTCTAATGATCACTATAGCGCTGAGAAAACGCCTAAGAAGAGATTATCGGAGCAGTCATCATGGGAAGCCAAGGATTCAGAGGGGAAAGATTATCTGTATAGGCTGGGCAAAGAGGCTGACAACATGAACATTGCTGTCGGTGCCAGAGCCGGCGTCATCGATCCTCTGTTCGCCGGAAATTTCCTTGGAAAAGATTGTAATATTTCTTTCTTCTTTTCTGGTTCTTATTGTTATCGTTTAGGATATTGTTTATTTGTTTTTATTTTTGCAGCGGATATTGTGTTTGATTACCGTCAGAAAGTGACAAGGTCATTTGAGTATCTTAAAGGCGATTATTACATCGCTCCTGTGTTCTTGGTAACTTCTGCTTGCTTTCTGATGCTCAGTCGCTAATGATTTTATTTAATTTTCCTCCCTGTAGGAAATTTAAGACTAGATGTTGTGCGAAATCTGTGGACAAATATTCTTTTCTCTGACCGATGTTGTATACACAGTTTATGAGCTAAAACTACTATTTCTTTTTAATTCCTTTTTTTTGTTTAGTAATTTATCTATGGGTTACGAATTCTTGGATATTCATCATGTTCCAATTTTGTGTTCTGTTTTTTGACAGGATAAAGTTGGTAAGTTGTAGGTTTGCGCAAAGGTGGAGAAACTATGATGATTTTTTTTTTTTTTTTGGAGTAAGAAAAGTTGGTAGAAATGGATTACTATCCAATCGACTTATTTTTTTATTTGTGATCTTAATTTTTTCTTATGAATCTTGTCAATTTCTATTGCTATTTGTTTTATGAGGGCACAAGAAGTGGTTATATTTGATATGATGTGTAGGCAATTTTTTAGCCTTTGCTTTAATTGCATTATTGTCAAAATGTCAGTGAGATATGTTTGATACAGAGCCTTAATATCCTTCTTGCGTTTAATGCTATTTGTCTGCTGTCATTTGATGGAAAGCTTGGTTAGTAAGTTTCTGTTGGCTACTTGGTAACCAGCATCAATTTGCAAGGGCTCCCTTTGGTAGTTTGTCTATAACACTTCTAGGTTTCAAAACCTTGAGATTCTTTATTAGGAAAGAGGATAACATAGTTCTGTTTCTCAATCTTGGGCAAACAAGGAACTTGTTTCCACGTTTATGTATCGATGTAATAATATGTGCAAGAGAATTCCGATGTTAATGGTCAACTGAACTTCATTGATTGCAGGACCAATTTATGGATATAAGAAATTAGGTTGCATCTGATGAGTTATTATTCCTTTTTTTCTTGTCCATATGACATATATAAACATGATTTGATCTGGAAATGCAGGCATTTTGTAGCTCTGCATGCACAAAAGCCTTAGCAGCACACCTCTTTCCACTGATTGTTGATGTGATTTTCAAATTTATTTGTTGAACTAAGACTATATCGTAGCAGGAAATTTGCATGATTTGGAAAATGATGAAATTCACATTTATGGTTCTGATACTAATTAACCAGTGGCTCACACAGGAATTTTTGTGGAAGGCTTCCATTTTTAATTAGTATAACTGTGTAACACTTTAAGGGCAATGTATGAATAACTTTTATCTATGGTGTGTGACTGAATTGTAATCTCTTATTATAAACTTATGTCAAGCTTTATGCAACTTTGTCATGTACTATATATAACGCGTATAACAATCTAAATCGCTGCTTACATACTTTGTATGTGTTCTGCTCTTAATGCAGTATGCCACATTGTGAAGAACTACATAGCTCATCTTCTTGATGTCAAAGTTCCTTTAATCCTAGGTATTGATTCAAGTTATTTTTCATTGTCAAAGTTGAGAACTGTTGGTTAGAGGTGGTTGACAATTGCCAGTCCCTCTCTTCACAATTCAATCTTACTTCTAAACAAGCTAGCATATAATTATTTGCCTTGGAGACATGTTATATATGTGCTAACAGGTTATCTTCTACATATATTTCCAAGCAAATTAGTAATCTCTATGCCACTTTTATAAGTGCTGAGTAGTGTTCCTATTTCTAGTAATACTCTCCAACACATGGCTTCATATTTTTCAACATTAGGAGATTGCAAATTTAATTTTTTTTGGGGCCCATTCATTAATGCTTTGTCTTATAGGTATTTGGGGAGGAAAAGGACAAGGAAAATCATTTCAGACTGAGCTTATTTTTCAAGCCATGGGAGTTGAACCTGTAATCATGTCTGCTGGAGAACTAGAATCAGAAAGAGCTGGTAAGATGGATTCCCTGCAACCTTTAATAAATACACTTACTATATTTCTTTCTTGGTTACATTAATTTAAATGTGAAATCACACATATGTATAATATTTTTCCTCCGTTTTCAGGAGAACCTGGAAAACTGATCCGAGAACGCTATAGAACAGCTTCTCAAGTGGTCCAGAACCAAGTTAGAAGCTTTACCATTCTCAATATTGGTATATGTATGTCTAGGGTCATGACATTAATAGTGTTGCTATATGTGATGTGTATAATGTATTGCTTCTTTTTTATTTTTATACCTCAATGTTGGCCTTGTGAATCTTCAACTCTTTTTTTCTCCTCTCAAATCTACTGGTGTTCTATTATTAAAATAATTTTGAGTTTTCACTATTATTATATGAGAATAGCCTTTGCACCATCTAATGCATCTCTTTGCACTTCATCTTACACAAAATTACATTTGCAGACCCAGAAATTCCTGAAAAAGATAATAAAGGCGAGTAACATCCAAAGAGTCCGATTTGAATGTACTTACAATCAAATCCTCCAATTTCAAAAGTAAAGCTGAGCTTATAGGCTATATATATGAATCCATGTTGCTTACATAGTAGCAATGGAGCCCCCTTTTGATTTCCATATTGTTTTTTTTTTTAATGAGATATTTTGGTTTTAGTGCCATTCTAGTATTTCTGATTACTGAACACGTGTAAGTGACCTCCCTCTGAAACTAAAACCAAAATTTAGTGACTGGAAAAATTGCAATTGGTGTTATGTGACTTTAGTGAAACTAAATATGAAATTGGATACCATTAGTATAATTTCGCTGTACTTATCAACAATGTATAGGTTGTATATACAGAACTTATGTTCTCATTTGTTTATTTATTTATTGTTTTGTGTGAAAAATGGGAAAAAGATTCTTCCTATGTTAAAAAGTAAAACTTTTTTCTATGTTTGTCAAATATGTTTTTGAAATCATTTGATTGAATGGGCTCTCTTCAGTCAACGTAATAGTGGGAATATGGACTTATGTAAGGCTCAAGTTTCTAGCTTGATGTGAAACTAAGTGCAGTTAATTTGGTAGAACTATGTGCAGTGTTTACTCTACATATTGATCCATCAATGTGAAATATTTATGCTGCTGTTACTTAATGGACTTCTTTAAGTCATTAATCCAATTTGGCCAGTTTCCCTTAACTAATGCAGGGAAAAATGAGCTGTTTGATGATCAATGATATCGATGCTGGCCTTGGTAGATTTGGTGAGCTACGAATACATTTACATTTGAACACTGGAATCTGGCCTGAATGATTTAATTGCACAGTTTTAGCATTGCCTTCCATTTTATTACGATGTCTTTTATATCTTTACTGTGTTTCTGTACGCTGTTATGGTTTTAGGCTTTTTAGCATCAAATTACTCACCTTGAGGTAACTGGCACATTTTTATTTCTTTTATTTCTTTTTTTCATTCTCTGTCTTGAAATATATACAATTTCTTCTTATTTAGGAAACACTCAAATGACAGTGAATAATCAAATTGTTGTTGGAACACTAATGAATCTGTCTGATAATCCTACAAGAGTGAGTATTGGACAAGATTGGCGAGAATCAGATGTCACAAAAAGAATTCCTATCATTGTGACAGGAAATGACTTTTCAAGGATTTATGCCCCCTTGATTCGTGATGGAAGAATGGAAAAATTTTACTGGTACATGATTCATTAAACAATCAATATAGTTTTATATTTTAGCTCCTTGTTTGTTTTGTACAAACACCAATGACACTTTATTTGTAGAGTGCAATTTAGTTTATTCCAATTAGGACACTTACTGAAAATAACATGTCATGGCACTTCCATTCACACAAGATCCGATCCTTGTCCAGTGTCAATCTAGTGAGCTACATTGACATCCAAAATATTATGTGGTACAGGCAGCCTAACCATGAAGATATTGTGAACATTGTTCATAGAATGTATGAGAAGGATGGCATATCTAAAGATGAGGTTATAAGCATTGTAAACACATTTCCTAATCAAGGTACCTTTATATTCTTCCCGTCACTTTGAACTGTTATACTTAATTTCATGTTGCATTTCTTGAGGTTTTCACTTGATAGTATTGTAACAATAGTGAATGTAATTGTGTTTTACCTGTTTTTAAATGTGGTTGAATGTATTCTTATTTTTCATTCCAAATGTCTTCTGTCAATGCTTGTGGACTAATTGTTTGCTGTACAACTTATATTATCACAGTGTAGCATATGCTATTGTATAAATCTTTCTGTGGCTGTCTGAATTGTGTTCATTTGGTTTTATGTCCCCTCATTATCCGGGTATGCAAAGCTATATCAAGATAAAAAGGGACCAAAAGGCACGTGAGTGTGCACCCTCATTGTATTGGCAGATCAAATGACACAGATTGAGAAGATCTATTGAGATCAATAAAAGTTCCAGTAAGACACTGCTGGCTGCTGGAGCTAAATTTCCTCTTCAGGACCTGTAAAATTTCAATATTTCAAACTTTCTTAGCTTTTAATATGGTATTGGGTTTAATGGGATGGCAAGATGCCAACCTTGACGGAAAGAACTCTTTAATTTTGGGGAAACTGCAGAGCTAGGAACATGAAGCATTCTGTACTGGAATTCTTTTTTGACAATGGAAATTCACATCTATATCCCATATTTGGTGATTGATCTACCACTAATGAGCACTCCTAATGTGGATGGATTGCAGGGAGATGCAGAAACGGTACTTCTAAAGAGACACTAGTCATCTATAGAGATTCATGATACTTCAATCATGATTAGACCCTCAGCAATTTGATATTGGTGAAAGGCTGTCTTTCATATCTTGCTTGAGTCATATGAACCAAACTCCTTTTATTATTTTCCTGTACTGGAAGCATGCATTTCAAACTGGGTCGACCTTCTTCGAGGCCACAACATTTTGTCATCTTGTAGCCACTACAAACTGGAGCAGATCACCAGATTACCTTCTACTTATGACTTGGATAGTCTCCATTTGCAAAGAGTTATTAGTTATTACATATGCATTGGCCTGCATGATTCATCGCACCTAATTGTTGACATCACTTATCACTAGGTGATAAATTTGGCCGGGAGAAAGCTCTCAAAATTTGAACTGCAGCAATGTGTT
Source organism: Jatropha podagrica (assembly GCA_947857235.1). NCBI lineage: Eukaryota > Viridiplantae > Streptophyta > Magnoliopsida > Malpighiales > Euphorbiaceae > Jatropha > Jatropha podagrica. Next base: position 5,475 of record CANUEP010183071.1, on the reverse strand, counting down.
GTCGGGCGACTCAGGTCTTAGATTCTTGTGGACTATGAGACCTTGAATCGGGACTTGCAGCACTATTAACATTTTAGACCTTTTGACCTTTTGAATCTGGGAATATCACACCCCAGTTAAGTGAGATGAGTTAGTCTAGCAAAACACTCCACAGATCTAGCCCTGAGACATTCTGAGCATAGTTACGGTAATCATGCAAAGGGATAGGATGTTAAGCCAATATCCACCATCTTGCTTTTGGCGTGCAGTAAAACCATTTAGGGTGATCAACAAGCTTGGAATGCTTTTATTTCTTTATGGTTTATAAAAATATATCATATTATCCATAATTTGTTAAATGTGATGGTGCCTTCAATGGTTGATATGCTTACACTTTGCTGTCATTTGGCAATCTGCTTTAACCAAAATAAGATATAAAGTTATGCAGACTTCATCATCGTTGACTTCTTTTTTTGTTTCTTGGGGGTTGATTTTCAGCTTTGGATTTTTATGGAGCTCTACGGTCCCGGACTTATGACAAATCAATTTCTGAGGTTTGTGATTCATTTGTGTCAAGTGTGGAACCTTTGCACCTTAGGGTTATCTTTCTCTTGAAAATTTCAGTATTATTGTTATTTATCTATTAAATAGCTTTAACATAAATACAAGTAGGAGAAGTGCAAGCGTAAAGATACATGGATGTGATTGAAAGTACGACAGTGATTTTGATAATGGGAAGCCCAAGTGTTAAATAGAAGAAAACTAGATAATCCAACTTTATTATGTGCATGTCTGTTTTTCATCATCCAAATTCTTTCTTTCACTGTTAGTTAAGTTTATATTGCCCTTTCCTTGTATTTCCTTCAAATAATATGAGTTTCTATCCTCAATTCTCTGCTGTTTTCCTGTCTTGAATCTTTTCTTCCAACCAAACTCATTATCATATGCATTAATTTAGATATCAAATGTTATTCAATTTTCTGAATTGTCTTTGTTGTATACAATCTCTTTCTTTGACTATATTTCACCTTCTCCGATGCTTGGTTGCAATTACTCCCTTGGACGCATAACAATAGTCCAGTTTAACTTTGGCTTGAAGATTAAGACAAGTCCTTTGCATGAAATGGTTTTTGTTAGTTTACCAATTTTATCCTTTAGTAGAAAGTAGCACAGAAATCAGTGCAAGTTATTTGGTGGGTATTATTGACAAACCCGTCTTGACTTGTTGACTTTAACTAAGAGGAAGTGGAAAATTAATCTGGACAGGTGAAGTATATGCTGTCATATGAACCCATGTTTCCTCATGTACAGAAGTCTTGAGATCTATGAGGGCTAGAATCCTATAATTAATAGGATGTCTGCCAATGCATTTATTGGAAATCTAAGCCTATTTAATGTGGCTTGTTAAATTCATATCAGTAATTGTTCGTTATTTAGATGGTTGACAGAACAAAATTTTATTAACAGGTTGCCTGGCCTCTTGAACGTTTGTTTGTTTTGTCAAATAATTAGGGAATGAAGTCTAATTAGAGTTTTGAGCTGAAGCTTACTTCCCCACAAAAGGGGGAAAAAGAGTGCTAGAGGTTCCTTTGAACTGGAAATGCAATTTTTGAATTCCAATAAATTGTTACCTGGCTTTTGCTTGCTTCATATAGCTAGTGTTCATTAATAATTAGTTATCTAACAGTGCATGATACATTTGCCTTTTCAAGTATGGAAATTATTAGTTTCGCTAAAGAAGTCTGACCATTTCTTATTTGAAAATCATTTGATTATACGCCCGTATTCATATTCAAACTTTGTTTCTGTTTTAGTGGATTGAGGACATTGGAGGTGTTGAGAATCTTGGCAACAAACTTCTGAGACGGAGGAAGAATGAGGAACTTCCTGTGTTTACTCCGCCGAAGGTAGCTTAAATATAGTATAATTTTTGTGCCCCTTTTTCCATCAGTATTTTTATTCCTACTTCTATTTCTCTTGGTTGGGTATAGGAATGCAGTGCTATTTTTTGCTCCAAAAATCTCTTATCTAAATGCGAAAAATGGTAAATGTGAAGTGGTTGCCTATGGGTGTATGTGTTAGAAAATGAATTCTACATTGAATAATAATAATAATAATAAACAAGTGATATAGGGACTTATTTAGTAGATCTTTGTTTGACCTACTAAAAGTCAACGGATTTTATATGGTATGGATTTTTCAACATCCACTCATTTATAAACCATATTCATTTCCCAACAGTGAGAACACTAGAACCAAGTATTAATGTCTGTTTGTTGATTATCGTTTGACAGAACAAAGGATTTTTTTTTTTTTTTTTTTTTTTTTTTTGATAGATGGAACATTTATGTGGCATTAACATTTCCACGTAGCTATATGAAAAAATATATGTATCTGGTTTAGCAGAACTACTTTTATATATTTGTCATTTGACTTGTTTCATTAATGTGTAAATATTTATGCAATATTAGAGTGGCTTCAATTGGTTTTTCCTTGTGTTGGAGCAGCAAACTGTGGAGGCTTTACTTGAATCAGGCTATTCACTTGTCAAAGAACAGCAACTGATAATGGAGACTAAACTTTCAAAGGAATACATGAAGAACACGGACGACTAGAAAACAAGTATGCAATTGCAGTTTCTCAATTTTGTATCTACTTGGCGATTCTTTAATGGCTTATAGGCCATTAACAAAAGTAATAACTTAATATATGACTTATTGAAAAAAAAAAAAAAAAAGAAAGGGTATTCGGCTAATCTAAATCCACATGGGAAAAAAAAAAGGTGCATATGATATATTTTTGGTTCAGTTCGGTTGACAGTTTTGGTGGTTTTGACTTCAACACCATAAATCGAACTAGCCTTTTCAGTTTCTTTATATTTTCTATGTTAAACCAAACCACCAACTTTTAGAAATCATGATTTTGGATTGGTTTAGACAGTTTATGACGGCTCATTGAGGCCTGGCCTCTTGTTTGAACTTGTGATGTCTCACTCAAATTGCTTAAATTTCTGCAGTATTACTAATTTTTCATTTATAATTGAAATTCATCAATCTTTTACTGATCCTTAGCAAATTCGGTTATCATCTTTTGACAGAAATTAAATTCATTGAAAGATTTGAGATTACTTTGCGTTTTCTCATCGTTCTTTCTTTAGAGAGTTGGAATCACGTGAAAACAAAATTGAACTGTAGGAGGACAAATTAAAATTAAAATCCATATTTCTATGTCAAAAAGAAAAATTCATATCAAGGCCCCTCGCCACGTATCATGCTCACACAAATGGTGGTCGGTGTGGTAGCAGGTCCTCACGAGAAACATGTCATTTCTGAGGGCAATGAACTGGAAGACAGAGCCAGAGAGAAAGAGAATGCTTTCGACTTCTGTTGATTCGGTTTCTTGTCCTTTCGAAAATTAGTGCTGTATGTACATACGTAAGGAGAAGTGTTGAGGAGACAGTGTAATGAAATTAACAAAACGGGCAAATTTGTCTTTTCAGGTGCATTTCTAATGTGCCGGTGTTCTATGAAAGTGGAAAGCCAGCGATATAATGGGTTAGTATTATTAACCTTCCGTTCTATAATTTGCGCAATCACAAATGCAACTAAAACCTTTCTTTTCCTTGCTTTTTCTGCATTTTTCTCGGTAACAAAACAGTATAAAGAAAGCCCCTAGTGAATTTCAGAAGGAGATGAGGGTTTTGCAGGAGGGAGAGGTGACATGAAAGGGTGGGGAAAAGGATTGTCCTCAAATAAAAGTCAACTGTCGAAGTAGTATGATGCTATGACTCCATAGCAAGAAAGAAAAAGAGGAGGCATTTTGGAATAAAGGAGGACAAATTATTATTATTTTGAAGAATATTTCATATGTTGCTAATTCATGGGTACCATTACTATTTGTCATCAAATCCCAAATCACATTCTTGCTGAAAAATTTATATTCAAAAGAATCAAATTTATATTGTATATAATATAAATAAAGGTAATATTGAAAAAAAAAAATATTATTTATTATATTTCAAACGACTTATATTTTGATAGAAAAATGAAATTTCTACGGTTGCGTCAAGCATGATATAAAACCTATTCATTTAAGGTCACTTCATCTAGTCAAATTGTAATTTGGAGGTCTGATTAAGCAAACCCTACAAAAGGATAAGTGTGTGAATGTGATCAGCATAAACTTCTGTTCCAAATGTGTTAGTGGGTTAGTGGTAAGAACAATCCTGATTATCCACAAATTATGGAATCCAATGCTTAGCTTGGAAAACCTAAGAATTTTCCCACTCAAAGAAATTGCATCATAAAGTAAATTAATCCTTTTTTAGCTTTTAAAAGTTTGAAGCAAAGGCCTAATCTCTATCATTAACTTTGTCACTACCACCTTTCAAGAGCCTAATCTTGGTTTGGAGTATTACAGCTAGAGAATAGCTTGAAAGAAAAGAGAGACAAGCAATAATGGTACGTTTGTTTCTCATCCACTCTTATTGGCTTTGAAATAGGAGCAAAAGGCCAAGTTGAGTTATGCTGTATATCATATATTGGATTTGACAGAGTTTATACCATTCATCGTGCCTTTGTAATATTGTAGCCATTATTTCTTATTGTTGAAACTGCATTTAATAGATTATTTATGATATATTTATACTTGTTGTCTTTTATTTTATAGTAATGAATAATTTGATATATAGAGTTTATTATGTATATGTTAATCGCTTTTATTAATGTTAATTTTTAATTAGAAAATATATGAGACGTTTAGGCTAAATTTAAATGTCAATTTTTATTATTTTCATTTTCCTCTTTTTAGTCGTCTGCTCATATAAAAAAGGGAAAATTATTATTTCATCCCTGAGTTTTTATCAAATTAATAACTTCGTTCATGTATTTTGGTCAAATTATTCGGACGTCCCTAAGGTTTGGTTCCGTCCAACAATCTAGTCCTTCCATCCAAAAAGGACTGATTTTCCGTTAATTTTACATTAAAATGACAAAAAAAAAGCCTTATTGTGGGACACACAAATTAACAAAAATCAATTTTAGAAAATTTCAAAATTCTCTCTCCAAGTTGCAAAAGCAACGGCCTCCCTTCTATCCTCTCTAGTTGATTTTTCGACCTCTAAACAGTCGGCGTAAGGTGATTGTCAAACCTTCAGCCGCTGTTAATCACATCATTGGCCTTCCTTCCACTATTCGAAGCCTTTACAACGCCAGTCGAGGCTCTCCTTCTTGCAGTGCCACCATGCCTTCCAATCTGCTTCTTGCGAGTTCCAGCAACATGAGTGGTAGTAACAAGGATGTTGAGAAGCACCTTTCGACACCGACCTTGCATGACCCTTCGGAGACATATCCGGCTCCAGCCGCGAATGATATTCGAGATACCGTATATGATCTGCGTTGTCATCGAGATCTAGTTTTGCAACAATCAAAGGCGTAGTGGTCTGATATTTATTAATATTTTGAAAATTACAAACTACTTATCAATTAATTCTAGTGA